>CM060383.1:118783497-118823602 GCA_030545235.1 Helianthus tuberosus | reverse complement strand
ATGTTTTGGGCTTAATAATACAATTTCCCGAAACAATAAAGGGATTATGCAATTTGGCAGCAATGTAACCTGCAACTGTACCAGCACTGTTTGCCACATATCAAGAATGTATGAATCTGTCTTTATATATGTATATATACATATATGTATGTATATAGAGGGGTGAGTTCAAATGAGAACCTCTTTCTAGCCTTTGATCATGGAATTATTAAACGTCAAAACTATCATGATCAATGGAGTGAAAGAGACACAAGAGATAGAGATCTTAACTTAACTATCCATTTTAATATGATCTGAGGGCTAAAAATGGTTCTCATATGAGCCAAAATGAAAGTTGGTGAATGAAATCTACTGAAGTATATTACTTTTATTGTTGTTTCTTATATTTATTATTTAACTTCAAGAAAAATATGCTAGAATACTATACCTTAAGAGGATAGTTTAATATGTACTACATTGCAGCGCTGTGTTTAAAAAAGCGCGCTTGAGGCGATGAAGCGATGAAGCGATGGGAAAAACGCTTTTTTGGGTCTGAAGCGTTACATTACATGAAGCGATGTGAAGCGAGCTTTAAGCGGCGAAGCGATGAAGTTGTGAAGCGACGCTCCAGCCAATCAGATCACTATTTGGGCCATTTTTTAAGCCCAACAGTCTTTACAAGGTACATATCGACCTTATATCGACGATATAGCGACTTCCTATGTGAAATCCGGCGACAAATTCCGGCGACGGAATTGCTTTCAGCCGGAAACCAGGAAGAAGGGGGAAGAAGAAGAGAGACGCTGAGATGCTGAGAGCGGCTGCTGTCTTTTAGGCTAGGGTTTTTATAAGTTAAGGTTTTTAAACATTTAACCCCTCTATCTTTCATTAGTTTACATTCAGTCCCTGAAACTTCTAACTTTTTACTTAAAAAGTGTAAAGATAGTTTGTCTATTTAAACATTTAACCCCCTCTATCTTCAGTAGTTTACATTTGGTCCTTAAACTTTTTAATTTATGCATAAAAGTACAAAATTAACATTATAAAATACATATATATAATATGGATAGCTATTTTTTATACATATATATAAAATTAACATTATATATAATTATATATAATATGGAGCGCTTCGTATACGTGAAGCTCTCGCTTCGCGCTTGAAGCTTCGCTTAAAGCTTTTGGAACCAAAACGCTTCGGAGCGCTTCGCGCTTTTTTAAACCAAGTTGCAGCGAGTTAAAAGGACTCAATTTGGCAGGAGTTCTACCTGAAGAATTTGTAAATCTCTGTCATCTTCAAGAAATGTAAGCGCACCATCAAACTTTCATTAAACTAGAAGTATTAAACATCGTTATATGCTTATATTGCGGTTCCTTTCTGTCTGTTCTTTTTCTTACTATATTCTCTTCACCACATAAATCATGTTGTCTTACACAGAGATCTATCTCGCAACTACATAAATGGCACTATTCCTGCACGTTTCGGCCAGCTTCGTGTTAGCATTTTGTAAGACTCGTTATCTGCTTCAGCCTTTCCTTTCTTTGACCCGAACTCTGTGAATATACTCTTTTGTCACTATATTCTCCACAGGAGTCTTTTGGGGAACCGAATCAGTGGACCCATACCTGAAGAAATAGGTGATATTTCTACACTTGAGGAGCTGTAAGCTAAAGATCCTTACCTGACAGCTGTAGAGACCTTCAATTTTTATTTTTATTATTTTTTTTTTTACAATTTTGACCTATATAACAGGGTCTTGGAAAACAATTTGCTTGGAGGACCACTTCCTCAAAATCTTGGCCGTTTGACCCGGTTGAGAAGATTGTAAGAGTACTTAACCTTGGTCCAAACTTATATTATCCTTTACTTTTTATTGTTATCTATTTATAACTTGATCCAAAACTTATATTATCCTTTACTTTTTATTGTTATCTATTTATAACATTACTATCTTTGAATTGTTGACAATAAGTGGTGTTTCTTGCAGCCTTGTATCTGCAAATAACTTTACAGGGAACATACCAGAATCGTTTGGCAATCTTACCTATCTAGAAGATTTGTAAGTTTATTTTGATCAGAAAGTGAAATAGCTATTTATTAAAGGTTTTTATCAAATTTATGAGTCTTTTGAACTCATCTTGCTGTAGGATAGATGGGAGTTCATTATCCGGGAGAATACCTGATTTCATAGGAAATTGGACAAACCTCACCAGACTGTGAGTATTATATTGCTTTATTTTGTTAAGAAGTTAACTTTTATAAAGTGTCATTATATGATTGTATATAACTTTTTATGCAGTGATTTGCAAGGAACTTCAATGGAGGGACCAATTCCTTCTACTATATCTCTGTTGACAAAATTGAAGGAAATGTGAGCACATTATTAAGCCTCAATTTTTATTATTATTATTATTTTTTTTGAGTTATTCATATACCCATTTATGGTTGTCACTTGTCAGGAGGATAACTGATATATCTGGATCATCAAGTTCGGGATTTCCTGATCTGAAAAAGATGACAAAGATGACTCGATTGTGAGTTGATTACATAATTGCATGAAAAAAGTGAAACAATGAGTTAATTAACATGACAAGCGTGTTCAAAACACTTTTGCCACAGGAGCCTGAGAAATTGTTTGCTTACTAGCTCAATACCTGAATACATAGGACAGATCAGTGGTATGAAGCATATGTAAGTTGTTTTTTATTTTTAAATCATCAGCAATTACTTATTATTTAAATACTATTTACATCTAAACTATTTCTTCTGCAGAGACCTGAGCTTTAACAGGTTGACCGGTCCAATACCCAATTCACTCCAGACACTAAACTTTGACACCTTGTATGCAACTACCTAGACCCGTCTATTTTGATTTTTATAATATAATTTTAGATCAAATATTGTCCATGAACATAGGTTTCTGAATAACAACTCGCTATCTGGAGAGATACCGGGGTGGATATTTAAAAACAAAGAAAAGATGTTAGTGATTCGGCTTAACTATTACCACTATATATATGTAAATTGTAGAAATTTTTGTCACCAGTTTGTTTTTATTGCAGTGATATATCTTACAATAATTTTACGCGGTCTCACATATGGCATTGTCAGTCATCTAGTTTGTAAGTTTTTCTTTTCCTGTTATTTACTATATTAAAACATTGTATCAGTTAATATCTTTACTGCAAGAATTTAGTTTCAGCCCTTTCAGCTTCAGCCACAACAAACAAGTATGCCCCAATGCCACATCACCAACCTATACACACACAAACACATACTTATGTAATGATCTGACCTTATGTGAACCGATCTTTCAGAGATTCTTGGTGTTTGACTGACCAACTTACTTGCAGCAGAAACCCCAACCGTATGACTTACAAAACGTACTTACAAATATTGTATTATTACAACAATAATCTTAAATTATTTAACAAAATGCAACTTACATTGCAGGTCACTCTTTATTTATTAACTGTGGTGGAACCAGAACAAACTATGCTAATAATGAATATGAAGAAGATTTAACGAGCGAGCAATCTTACTTTTATTCGATTCAGGAGAGATGGGCTTATAGCACCAACGGGCTCTTCATGGGCAATGATAGAGCTCCGTTTATTGCCACGTCATCTAATGTGACAGGTGGCGATATATATAGGACGGCACGCGCTTCTCCCACTTCACTTAGGTATTATGGACTGTGTTTGAGGAAGGGGAGTTATAAAGTGAGACTCCACTTTGCTGAAATAAGTTATACAGATGACATGACATTTAGTAGTCTCGGAAGACGCTATTTTGATATTTCCATCCAAGTAAGTAATATTATTTTGATGATAACTTGATATGACATGACATGAATCAAGCGTTTTTCACGTAGGGGGTTTTGCAAGCGAAAGACTTCAACATTGCGGAAAAAGCTAACGGTGTTGGCAGGGGTATTTTCGTAGATTTTGATAATGTTATGGTTAATGGTAGCACCCTGGAGATCCACTTGTACTGGGCAGGGAAGGGGACTACAGCCATTCCAGATAGAGGCGTATACGGACCTCTTTTATCCGCTATTGCAATAACACCAAGTAATTACAATATTTCAATTTGCTAATTTGGCAATGGTTTTAACTTTTTATGTCTTCTTATTCTCCACATGTTACTTTGGTGCTGACGTGGACTTTTTAAAATTTTATTACTTTCTATTGCAGACTATGACGTCAGAACAGGATCGGGACTCTCTGCTGGAGCTATAGCCGGTATTGTGATTGGTTCCTGCATATTTACTGGGCTAATTTTGGCTATGCTTTGGAAGAAAGGTTATTTAGGTGGAGATAAAGAAGATAAAGCTAACCATGTATAAAGATTGTGTGTCTATATATAAGGTAGGGCCGGTTAACATAAAAAACCACCTTATCGTGCGATGCGTACACGACCACCAATATAACGTGCATAATTATGCAAATAACATGCGTAATTAGGGTTAACCCAACCCATGCGTAATTATACAAAATAACGCGCGTAATTAGGGTTTAACCCAATCTATGCGTAATTATGCAAATAACGTGCGTAATTATCTATTATAATGTGCGTAATTATGCAAAGTTAATTACTATTGTGCCACTGCATTCAGATGTGCGATTGAGATGCATGCGTATGCATCGCACGATAAGGTGGTCTTGTATTTTAAACTTTCTCGCTCTATATATAATATGGCTTTTGTTAGAGGTGTCAAGATGGGTGGGGGTCGAAATGGGCTAGTTAAAATGCGTCACTTATAGTACGGGTTGAGACGAGTCAATTTTGTTTATTTTGAAAGCTTTCTTGATTTAAAAACGACACTGTTACAATAGTAATCATATTTTTTTAATAAAACAATTTATTTGGATGGATGCACTAAAATGTTAAAGAAAAAACAGAATTTTCTTATTTGGCAACTTGTAACTTGTTACCCATTATAGCTAAATTTTCTGATTTGCCCGTTTGAAATAAAATATAACCTAAATCAACACATTCGTAACAGGTCGAAATTGTCACACCTAGCTACCCTTGTATTGTTTTCCGTTATGCTTTTAACATTTTAACTGCTAAAATTGTTATTTTTTGTCACAGAGCTCCGTGCACTTGAATTACAAACCGGCTATTTTAGTCTACGACAAATCAAATCTGCCACACATAACTTTGATTCTGCAAATAAGATTGGTGAAGGCGGCTTTGGACCAGTTTACAAAGTAAAAGTGTGATTTTTTTTACTTTTCTATATTTCAGGTGATTATATTAATGTTTTTTCCCATTTAATTTTCAGGGTGTACTCTCAGATGGTTCTGAAATTGCTGTTAAGCAATTATCAGCCAGATCAAAACAGGGGAACCGCGAATTTGTGACTGAAATAGGCATGATATCTGCTTTACAACATCCAAATCTTGTTAAACTTTATGGTTGTTGCATTGAAGGAAAAGAGTTATTACTAATATATGAATATCTGGAAAATAACTGTCTTGCACGCGCCCTTTTTGGTAAATACCTCACTTGGGGATGCTCAATAGAGAACTAATTATAAGTAGAGAACTGTGAGAACCGCATGTACACTTATACCTTTTTCTTTAATTGTGATACATAAGACAATGATTAACTGCTTACCCACTATCTACAAGTGCATTACACGGTTCTCAAAGTTTTGTACTTAAAATTGGTTTTGTATTGAACACACCCCTACCTCACTATCCTGATATTTGCTCTTTTATGCACCTATTAAAGGGAATGACTAGCATATGTTATGTTATATAGGTAGTGATGACCAGAAGCTTAAGTTGGACTGGTCTAGAAGAAAAAAGATATGCATGCAAATAGCGTGCGGTTTAGCTTATCTCCATGAGGAATCAAGATTAAAAATCGTTCATAGAGACATAAAAGCCACTAATGTGCTTCTAGACAAGGATCTTAATGCTAAAATATCAGATTTTGGTTTAGCGAAATTGGATGAAGGAGAGAATACTCATATCAGCACACGAATTGCCGGAACAATGTGAGATTTTTTTCTCTTTAATCGAACAAGTTGAACTATTTAAGTATGGGAACCTTATGGTGTAAATTTGTAGAGGGTATATGGCTCCAGAATATGCAATGAGAGGGTACTTGACAGATAAAGCAGATGTTTACAGCTTCGGAATTGTCGCATTGGAGATTGTTAGCGGGAAAAGCAATACAAATTACAGGCCAAAGGAAGAGTTTGTCTACCTCCTAGACTGGGTAACTTCTAGTAAATTTTTAAAAGGGTAAAATAGTCATTTTACACAAACTTAACAAATTTTGTAACGTAAGTTAGTGTTAGAACACAAACTAAAAATCACATATTTTAAGTATACAACTGTTTAAAGTTAGGCTCCAAAGGTGTTACTTGTGTAATTAACTCTGGTATAAATATACAAGTGAAGGCATATGTGCTACAAGAGCAAGGGAATCTATTGGAACTGGTGGATCCTAATCTAGGAAAATACTCGAAGGAAGAAGCAATGAGGATGCTAAACGTGGCCCTCCTATGCACCAATCCATCTCCGACCCTACGGCCATCCATGTCGGCTGTGGTCAAAATGTTCCAAGGTAAAATGCTTGTACAGCCCCCGGTGGTCAACCGAGGTGCAGACATGAGGTTCAAAGCCTTTGACTTGTCATCACAGGACAGTCAGACTCATGTCTCCACCATCTCGGCAAACAGGAGCATATCGACCGGTGCTTCATGGACAGACTCATCAACTCACAACGATGAGAGGACGGAAAGGTCTCTGTCAGAGAAGAAGCTTCTTTATGATGTCGATATTTGAATGGGTAATGTTTACTTTATGATGATTTATATTCATTTGTTATCTGTAATTTTATAACTTTATATGTATAATATTGATAATATTCAACTTCCTAAATTATAATAGAGATTTAGGCAACATAATTCAACAAGGAAAGGAACTATTTCACAAGCTTACATTGATATATTCTTCTGTTGCATCTATTTCTTTATCCTCCATGAATAGATTTCTTCTCCAAAATCTGAAGTGTGTTTTACCAGTAACAGTTTTGACGAAAATTTCTAGTCTAAACCGCTAACTACGATTCACTAGCGAGTTGAACTAGTTTTTTTCTTGTTCAAACTGTTGGATTGTTTTAATATATTAAAATGATAAAGATGGTTCATTAGCATAATACAAATGTGATCACCAATGTCAACATACCTGCTTTTTGAACTGCCAAGAGTAAGCTCAAGATCATGAGACCCACCAACAACTTCATGAATCCTTTCTCCTTCCCAAGGCTTCAACTTCCCGCCTGTGTTGCTACCGAATGCAAATTCATCAGAAACGACTTCGACCATTGCTGATGCGATTTCCATATGTTCCAAAGTCTTGCATCCCTGGAGATGGTGTGACACGATTGAATGTCAAACATCTGCTAAAATGTGCCTGAAAGGAGCAGAAATATAGCAAATTATGTGCTCATCATTCAAAATCTTAACAATCATCTGCTATAATGCGCAAGGAAAACAGCACCTATACACGATAGGCAGATCACACGGTCACACCACAAGAAACACATTGCTGAACGACTTCGTAAAAACTGAGCCTATACAGGCATGTCCACGAATATCAAATAAATGGGTATCCACACCTTCCAAATGAGCTTTTCTAGTGAAACTACCCCACATAAGCCCAAAATGACAACCATGATAGAAGTATAGAACAAATGAGATTCTGCAAGAACATGTATAAAAGAATATCAAAAACTCAAAAGGCTTCCACCAGTTGAACATGATTACTGATGGGCATACATTCAAACAATCAATCAATCATACCCAGTAAATCCCACAAATAGCCAAGCTAGTCATAGGATCTGGAGAGGGTGGGATGTAGACAAACCTTACCTCCATCCCTAGGGATAGAGAGGCTGCTTTCAGAGAGACCCTCGGCTCCAAAGAAAAGGTAGGCAAACCCACAAAACTAACTATATCGACAGAGGAAGCTACCAAAAACAAAGGTATTGGTGGAGTAGTAACATAGTACAAATATATACAACCGCCATGATACATCCAAAACAGACAGGCAAAGTCACAAACATATGTACAGGCCACCTAGCGCGTTTGGACATCTAAGCCTCTAATCCATAGCTAGGACAAAAATGTACAATCCTCTAGAATCCTTAACCTTAATCCTATGTCTCCATGACCTTCTATCTTGGACCATGTCCTCAGAGAGGTGCATCGCATGATATTATTAATATATACAAAGACAAGTACTTATTGTATATTGGTAGTCTTACATACAAAGACAAGTACTTGTTGTATATTGGTATCTTAGAAGCTTTGTCATTCGGAGTAGCCATCAATCCAAGGGTTGCAAAAAATCCCAATCCACCACATAACCAAGTGCTTCATACTAAATTTAAACATAACTTCCATGAGTTCAACATAAAGGGAGAAATGAAATCAATTAAAAATCACGCCCAAATCTTAGCTTTAGTAAAATTTTCCCTAGAGAACATTTCATGATATGCACAAACAAGCCCAGATCCTATTAAGGTCAACTGTCTCATTTGGTACACTCTTGAGTCAACATAAGAAGAGTTATTATGCAAATACTCAAGATATAAATCTCCAGCAATGTTGATAAACTGCTACATACATGAAACTACCAAATTTTGGTAGAGTTGGAAAAACATAACTAGATGTCTCAAGTTCAAGGTTTGGCTCTACAATCAAGGTCTTCCCTTTTTTAAATTTATTTCCCATTGACCACAATTTTGTGCCAAGTTTTTTATGTCGCCCAAGGCCAGGGCCTAAATATTTTTGAGAGTTCTCGAGGATGGCCCTGTTATCGACCTTGTGCTTGATTACCGATTAACATTCTCCTTCTCCTTCCACGTTCGTCCCCTTCCCCAGCCTTCTTGCTCTAAATACACAGTGTACAATTGCTACATGAGTGAGTATCTGTAATTGTATATACATATAGACAATGCATCTGCAAAAATCACTTCCATGACATGTCAGCTGTCAAATATTGTAGTTTATTAAGCATCTGCCACTAGCTTTATGTAAAAGAGTGTGTGGTCAGTGGTGGAATGAAATAGTCACCTAAAGTCGTTGATGGATAAAAGTGCATCGGATATTACTTCATATAACACCTCATTCTTTATTCTGTGGACAACATTCCCGCATAGTTGTAGTGAATGGGTGTGCATGGGATGATTTGAGTCGGTTTCGGCTCAAAATCATAATCATAACTAAGATATCGGTTAATAAATAACCATAACCATACCCTACCGGTTATGGCGGTTTCGGTTATTTGATTTGATGGTTGTAGTGGGTCGCTTAACTGTGAATTTGGGCTAGCTATATGTTATTTGGGTTTGAAAGTTTTGGGCTCAAAGTTTGTGTCCATGGAATAAATTGTTATTATACATTTCTATGTATTAATATATTACATTGCATAAAAAAAATACATATAATCTATTGTAGATTTACTGATTATTATCGAATATATAAACAAAAACATATGATATAATTCATAAATTTAAACAAACGTTCAACGAAAGTGATATGATATAACCCATATAATTAAACAAACGTTCAATCGAAAACATCAAATACTAAGACAGTTTTGAAAAGTTCAAATCCGACAAAGGTTATATTATATGTCAGTTCGGTTCAGTTTGATTAAGGCGGATATGGAAACATCGATAAGCATAACCAACCCACTACTTTCGGTTTTCAGAAAAATTTTAACCGATCCACTGGCTTTGGATTTGGTTCGGTTTTTTTTTTAGTTGAGTTTATTCCATTTTTTACATGTGTTTCACTAGTCGCTACTGACAATATAAAGCTTTAGAATCACTTTGGGCATGTTTGGCTTAACTTATTTCTGACTTATTAAAAGTCCTTTTCCCTCAAAACAACAGAAAACCCAAACACTAAAATAAGTCCATTTACCCACCAATAAATCAAAAGTCAGAAAAATAAGGAACCCCAAACACCCCCTTTATCTAAAATAAAAGAATATGTTAGAAAAATAAAAATAATAAGAATTGAAGAAGCAAGCCTCTCTTTCTTCCTCTCGTGAGTCCCAGTCTAACCCTAATTGCCAGAGACTACGCGTAACCGGAAATCACCAATCATTTTTGTCGCCGGAAAACCTCACTTCGATTCATGTTTGAGCTATTGCTTCCACTGCTGTATAAAAGATAAGACCTAATCTGTCTCTGAATCCCTGATACTCTCGCACAAGTAGCCGCAGAACCCTAAATCGCAGGTACCATTCTATTACCTGTATATTTCATTCCTAGATTGTTACTTGTTTTGAAAACTTAACAAATTGAAGTTTGATCCAACAATTGGCTTGATTACAGTAAGTAATTTAAAATGCGTTTTACTGTTCACACACAACTCTATCCTTATGGAATTAGGTTTTGCTATTCGTCGAAGTAGAGTAGGCATTATGAGCAGGTTGCTCTTGCTAAGAGGCCTTTGATTGGCACAATTAATTGATTTACCATCTTTGATAATTGAACATTTTAAATTGATGCATTAGAAATTCAAATTCACCCAGCCTGTTTTTGGCTCCACTTGTAATGCTTAGTAGTTTTCTGTGTAAAATCAGCCAACAGTTGTTAATTTTATCTTACAAATTCGTGTCTAACAATTGCAATTTGTTGTTTTTTTACTAGCCGATGCATAGCCTGAAGCTGCAATGTTGACACAGTAGCTTTCAACAAGTCAAGATTACAAATTATGGTAAGGCCGCTAAGATACCTGAAGCAACCTTCCATCAGAGCTCTTTTATCTCCTATCAGTAGCAATGATGCCCTCTTCAGCTATTCAACGATAGCAACATCATCAGCAACCAATGGCGTTCTTTTAAATCCAATATATTCATCATCCTATTCATTACCCGTCAAGAAATTACACGCACAGGATGTGGTCGTAACATTCCAGGAATGGTTCAAGTCTAGAGGCAATCCATTTCTCGACCGTATACTTGAAATATTATCATCTCAAACCAACGTCACTGAAACTGAGGATTTTGTTTCACAGCGTGAGGCAGCTGACGTGGCTTTATCACGGCTTAATCTTCGTCTTACGGAATCACTCGTTCTTGATGTGTTATATTACGGGAAAGATGTTTTGTCTTGCTTAAAGTTCTTCGATTGGGCGGGTCGCCAACCTGGGTTTCACCACACCCGCGCTACGTTTAACGCCATTTTCAAGATTCTTTCGAAAGCGAAGTTAATGTCGTTGATGTTGGATTATTTGGATAACTACGCTAAGCATCGCGGCACTCATAAGACCAGCTATCATAACATTTTGGTGATGGGTTATGCTGTGGCGGGAAAACCCGAGATCGCGCTCCATCTGTTTGGCCGAATGCGTTACCAGGGTGTTGATTTAGATGATTTTGCGTATCACGTGCTTTTAAACGGTTTGGTAGAGGAGAATTGTTTCGATGGAGTTGAGTCGATTGCGAAACAGATTAAGATGCGTGGGTTTGAATCAGACGTGACTCATACGATATTGGTTAAGGGTTTTTGCAAGAAAAAGGAGTTTGATAAAGCAGAAGTGTATCTTCGTGGGGTGATAGACAGTGGGGCTAAGCTAAAAACCGGTGGCCGCATAGTTGGTGCTCTTGTTGACGGTTTATGTAAAAACGATCAGTTTGATAAAGCTGGGAAACTGGTGGATGAGTTTGGGGAATTTCACGTCTACGATATATGGATTCGAGAGCTTGTGCGGGCCCGAAAGTTAGATGGAGCTATGGAATTCTTGCAGAAGACAAACAACCCGGAATTTGCTGTTCGCTACGTCCCGGATGTTTTCCGTTACAACACATTGATATTACGGCTTTTGAGAGAAAACCGTCTTGAGGAAGTGTGTGATCTAATAATCGAAATGCGGGAAAACAATGTACCCCCAGATGAGCTAACCATGAATATCGTTTTGTGCTTTTTTTGCAAGGCGGGATTGGTTGATGTTGCACTTAGACTATACGATTCACGAGGGGATATCGGGTTATCGTTAAGTAGTATGACTCTTAATTATTTAATGAACACTCTTTGCGGTGACGGAAGTGTTGTTGATGCGTACCGCGTCTTAAAGAATTCGCTCGAGCAAGGGTATTTTCCGGGAAAAATGACGTTTTCGATCCTCGCTGATGCTTTATGCAAGCTGGAAAAGCTAGACATGATGAATGAGTTGTTTCTTGTAGCGTTAGAGAACAATATTATTTTAAGTGATAGAGTTCATGAAAATTACATTAACGCCCTTTGTAGGACCGGTAGAGTGGAGGATGGGTTTTTTATACACGGGGAGCTTAATCGGCTTAATAAAGTTATAACCGGATATGCTTATAGTAGTTTGATAAACGGGTTTATTAAGTCGAATCGGGGAGATATTGCCACGAAACTACTAATTGAAATGCAAGAAAAAGGTCACACACCGTCCCGTAAGTTATTCACATCGGTTATAAAAAGCGTATGTGAGATGGAGAATCCCGAGAAACAATTCCAAAAGTTGTTGGAAATGCAGTTATCTCTTCGCGAACTCGATTGTGACGTTTTTAATATTTTCATTGAAGGAGTCGGTCGTGCTAAGAAACCCGACCTCGCAAGACAAATTTACGAGATGATGAAACGAAGCGGGATTAATCCGAATATGAGGTCAGACCTTTTATTGTTGAGAAGTTGTCTAGCAGGTGATAAAGTATCCGAGGCGCTAAATTTGTATTATGATATCATAAAGACAAGGAAACTAAGCAGGAAAGTATTCAACGCGATGGTTATCGGTCTTTGCAAGTCAAACAAGCCCGGACTTGCGTTGGGAGTGTTTTCAGAAGTTAGAGAGATGGAGAAAAGTGTAATAAGACCGAGTCTCGAATGTTACGAAGAACTTATTTACGCTTTATGCAAACATAAAAAGTACGAAAAAATCGTGCCTCTAATCAACGATATGCTTGGTGTGGGCCGACCCCTTTCATCATTCATTGGTAACAATTTGCTTTTATGTTCAATAAAGGATCCAGAGTTATATGAGACATGGGTTGACTCGAGCCCCCCGTTTGACTCACCTGAGTCGGCTGAGTCATCTCCGATTTGGAGACTTGGGGAGCTTATTGGTTTGTTTTCCGAGCGTTTTAGAGAAGACTTGGATCCTGATGACTTGGAACAAGTAGTGAGAAACTGTTTTTCACTTGATGTATACTCTTATAATATGATCTTAAGGAAACTATGTATTAAACAAGTGGATGATGCTTCTAAGTTGTTTCAAAAGATATGGCAAAAGGGGTATGAACCGAATCAGTGGACGTATGAAACTATGGTGCATGGATTTTATAGAAATGGTCGGAAAACCGATTCTGGAATTTGGGTCGAGGAGATGTTACGTAGAGGGTATCAACCAAGCGAGTCTACAAAGTTGTTGCTTTAAAGACGAGCATAATTGCAGAAACAGATAAAAGGTACAAAAGTTATTTTTATTGTAGCCTGTAATTTATTCATGTTTGATCTTTCATTTATTTAAATAACAAATTAATAATATTAGATGGAATTGATTGAAATGATGAAATCACATCTGCTGAAATTTGAATTTGTTACTTTTTATTTTGTTTTTTGTTTGTTAGATGGAATTGATTGAAATGATGAAATCACATCTGCTGAAATTTGAATTTGTTACTTTTTATTTTTGTTTTTTGTTAGTTAGAAGAGTATGGAACTGATATTGTTTTGTGCATTTGAAGCCTTAATTTTGCTAAGGTTTGGAAGACATTCTTAATGTCTATTTACACTGTAAGCATTCTTGACATGTTTCTTTTTGCAGTTACTTGGGGACCAAAAATTGTTATCTATATGCATGCGCTTCTCAAAGACAAACGGGTACCTGAAACCTGAGTAACGCCAATGCGAGAAGAGAATTCGATTAGGAATTTAATAGTTTGACAAAAGGTCAACTGGCGTCATCGATACATGAACATGTAAACCTTAAATTACACCATATTTTTGTGGTTTCAAAGCTCTAAATTCTTCATATCGGAACATGGGTTGACTATAATGAAAAGTCAACTGTGATTTTTTTGGTTCAGTCTACTTACATTATGTTCTACTGACGCCTGTGTAATCATTTCCAGAAGATATTTGTTTTGAGATTGCTTAATAAAATTGTATCTACCTACTTATTGTGTCTTAATTCTTTAAGTTGTTTGAAGGTGCTTGGGATTGATTTTTTAAATGGCCAGTAACATGAGCTGCTTTGATCAATATTTTGATGTTACTTATCTGAAAAAAAAAAAATACAGTATATAAAAATATATATGCATATAACAATAAGGGTGGAGAGTGTGCCTTACTCGGCCACCCCTCATCGAGTATGAAAAGGCTGATGAGGGCAATAAGAGTGCTGGTCAAAACTGCAGCTATCATTATAGGGGAATGTACAACTGCTGCCAAGAGTAAAACTACTAGTTTCAGAAACAACAATTGTTCTTTATACCAGTTGTCTAGTTCTTTTTTTAAACGGCCAACTAAAATTTATTATATAAAACACGCCGGTCTGGCGGTCAACATAAACGTTCACTCGACATGGAATACATCCACCAAACAGAAAGAAACAACATACAAGTTACTCGGCCATAGATGTGATATAAAAACTACACCAATCTTCCCATGACATATTTGAACGCTTTGCTCTATTCTATACCCATAGGAAACTAAACGCCTTTATATGCTCTTTTATCCTTAGAATATTCGGTTGTTTATGCTGAAATGCAGCCTCGTTTCGTGACTTCCGTAAAACCCAAACCATAACCCGTATGACAGACAAGATTATTTTTCACCACTTGGCCGACCCCCTATTTTCATTTGGGATGCGTATTCCAGAATAATAACCGGTTTTATCCTGCACCAACCCACCAAAAAGTACCAGACCTGTTGTACCAGACTGCATCTCACAAAGTTATCTCGTCTTGGTCTAAAGCAGCGCAAATCAGGAAGTTGTATGTTTTTGCGAGCAAGTTTCATAGCCGTATGCAACATGTTTTGGACCAAGTCACAAAGTTTACCTTCATGGGCACCCAACCGTTCCAAGTGAAACCTAAGCCCAAACCAGAAAAAAAAAAAAAGTTTTTTGCTCCATCAAACGTCTGACACTAAATGCCCAGACGACTCGGGTTTCCAGATACACCCATGATCCCCCTCCCCAAATGCAAAAGAACTAACTGATGACGTCAAAGCATTCAGTTCCGTCTGCCTGCTCGGGTCCACAAGCGTTGTAATCCCGTTTTCCGAGATCCCCACATTCTTAGTCGAAACAAGCTTGGACATTTTATGGATAACAGCTCCTCATAAATCCACACCTCCCCCCCCCCCCCCCCCACCCCACCCCAGAAAATCAATCCCCAAGACCTCAAAATCATTAGTATTTTTACCACTTGTTTCCAAGATCCTGGTGCAGAATGAAGTTCCATGTTCTTGTATTGTTGTGTAGACTCCAAATCACCTTCCTCCACAAGCTATCCCGGTCCACTTTGAATAGCCACCACCATTTAGCCAACATGGCCACGTTTAGCGACCCAAACTCCATACCCCCATATTCTTTAGGTGTCATAAAATTCCTCCAAACAACCCAATTCATTGTGTTGCTCCGGCGACGAACCCTAAAGGAACTCTCTCTGAAGCCTTTCCAGTTGTTTTATCACTTGGCATGGCGCTCTATACAAGAAAAGTAGTAAGTTCGAAGGGCATTTAAAACCGACCTAACCAGAGTTATTCGGCATCCAAACGAAAGTATTAAAGCTTTCAATCCTATCTCGTAGACACATAAATTCAGGTCAACCCGAACACAACCAAGTCTTATCCATTTTTTTTAATGAGACATGTTGACCAGTTGTAAGCAGGTTTCGTAATTTGTCATATCTGTAAGTATTGGTGCGTGACCATTAACATTAGTGTTAGTATGACTATCCATATAAAAGATTTTTAAAAACAAAATGGAAATAATTTATAATTGGCAGAGTAAACAAAATGTAATGTTTTTCCTTTTCCTTTCTTTGTACGTTTTGGGTTTTTAGTTTCTTACTGACCCGGATTCTATAATTTTTATAGAAGTTTAGGCTGTTAAAAATAAAATAAGTTATATAAAAAGTTTTTTTTAGAAAATATTAATTAAAAATCTTGAAAACAGATTAGAAATTATACATATATTAAAAAACAAAGCTAATGAATAGTAGTTGTCACATCATAATAAATAGTAAACTTTCCTTATTGGTTGTCTTAACTTCAAGTCATCTTTTGTTGACTTTTTTCCCCTATACACTTTTTAAGTGTGTATATATATCAATTTTCTTCAAAGTTTGATTATTCATCATGGTGGAGTGGTTTTGTGGTTGTGTGTGTTTTAAAGAGACTCAAGTTCAAATCATGGGGTCTTTTTTTTTCCATTTTATGCTTACATAACTTCACGTCATCTTCCCTTTTCTCCTCTTTCACACGTTTTTCTGATTGTATTTATACAATTCTTATTCCTTATTTGTTGGGTTAGTGGATGCTTAGACATCGCAATAGTCGCCATCGCCAGGAGTTACTAACTCGCTTGTTGCCAACGGCTCTGTTGTATGAAAACTCCACTTGTCAACTTAAAAATAAGGCACTAAATAGCACAGCTTTAATAACAACCAAGTATTTAGTCGCAATAAATAGTTTTACAATGACTTAGTTTTATCGCGTAACGCGGCGCGCAACATTAAAACCTAGTTCCACTTGAATCTGAAAAATGGATAAGAGACAAATAAAAAATAAATATCCGTGTCAAAGTGAATGATTTGCCTAGTTTTATAATCTTTTTTACCAATTTTTTAATATGGATATCTTTTTAAGAATATATATTTACGTTAGCATTATTAATATGGATATTAAAAATAGAGTAAACTGCAATTTTACACCCTGAGGTTATGGGTCATTGGCACTCCTACCCCCCTAAGGAAATAATTGCAAAATTACACCCCACTGTTAACCCTAATGTCGCACTTTTACCCCCCGGACCAAGATGTCGTTACACTTACCGTTAGAGTTTGGTGAAATGTCCAAATTACCCCCCCAACATTTATCCCCTTCCTCATTTAAGAAGTTCAAGCCCTAATTTGTCTGTGTTAAACCCTTTCAATCACTGAACATGTCTTCATCTTCTTCCTCTGTGCTTCGATCCAAGGAGACCATGAGCAAAAATCAAGCTTCAGACATCATATGTCCTTGTGGTGCGAAAACAATGTTCAAAGAGTCACAATCCAAAGCTAATCCTGGTCGATGGTATCTTAGATGTGTAAGTTTCTTGTGTTTAATGGTTATTTGAAACTCAAGTTTCATTCTTCTGTTGCTTATGATGTCCGATAACAGGTTGGAGGATGTGGATTCCTCAGATGGGCTGATGTTAGTGAAGAACAGGGATGTCCGGTTTGTCGAGAGGTAATGCATGCTTTAATAGGTTAGTGAAGAACAAGAATGGCGATGTGTTGAAACTGAAGATGTATTTTGTGATTACTTGGGTCTTGATTGTTCTATTTTTTTTGCTTAAGTAGGTTAATGTCAAGAAATTGGATTTGTTTTTTGTTTTGCTTAAGTAGGTTAATGTCGAGAAATTAGATTTGGTTGTGTATTTAGAGTGTAACCGCATTTGGGTTATGAGTTTTGAAGTTTATGCAATGGTCCTTTTAAAGTTCTTATATGTTTGTTTTGGTAGCCTGGTTGTAATTATGTAGGTATGGGTGACAAAGAGAATGATAAAGTTAAGAATGAGAAAGATATTGCTAAGGACGAAGACGTCGTTGCAGCAGAAGAACCAGACAGTTATGTATACTTTGAAGATCAAGAGTCTGAGATACTCAGACCTTACATGGAGCAAGAAACTGATTATGAAAAGATATTCGGAGATCCGACAAAGGAGTATGACCCTGAAGTGCTGGAACATGCATGGGATTACACATATTGGGATGAAGATGATGATTGGTACTTTGACCCATATGAAGGGGAGCATGGTTCGGATTCGGATTGGTCTTGTTTGGATGATTGTCACTGGAAATAGGCTAGATTTTGTTTGGTTTTAAGTTTGTATGTTGGACATGTTATTTGTACTAAATGTTGCAATGTAATCTAATCGAATCACTTTCCGCCTCTTATTTGTACCAAAATGGTCATTTTGACCTTATAAATGGTCATGGTACTTGTACCAATTATCCAAACATGCTGCAAAGCAATTATATAGGCTGCAAATTTATATAGGCTGCTGCAATTGACAAAAAGTAACCTGCCTGTGATCATCTAAACACAATCAAACATGCATGCCAGTTATGAACAAGTCAACCTGCTGCAGTTGACCAAGTTCTGTAAATTTTGACCTTATAAACAAGTCAAACCTGCTGCAAATGACCATAATGGACATTTTGACCTTATAAACAAGTCAAACCTGCTGCAAATGACCAAAATGGACATTTTGACCTTATAAACAAGTCAAACCAACCAAACTTTGTCTTGAACAAACCAAACAAACATAGTCTAAACTTACAAACCATCCAAACATTGTCTTGAACAAACCACACAAAGACCAAACCAAACATAAAGGTACAAACCAACCAAACAATGTCTGCAACAAAGTTGACAAACCTAAGAAACATAGTCTAAACTTACAAACCATCCATCACTCATCAAGATTGTAAACTGGTGCACCTTGAGTGGCAGTGTGTGATTCCTGTGAAGCAGTTGATTGTTCACCACCTTGTCCTTTACAGCTCCTGACATTGTGACCCACGTTCCCACATTTACCACACTTGATGCTACTTCCCTTTCTGGTCATTTTACCTCCTTTGTCGAACTCCTGCTCAAGCTCTTTTTCACCAAATTCCTTCCTTCTTTTCTTCTTTGGCCTTCCAACTTGTGTATGATGCTTTGGTGGGATGAGTGTTGTTGGACACTCTGAAGGAGTCCACATCTCCGGCCCGTTGATAGGCTCTATCACATTGTCATAGACTTTCTTCCATGTTGACAGCCAATACACATCATCCACCCACTCTTCTGGTATGCCAGCATCAATGTTATTCCTTGACATATCCCATATGGCTGCAACTGCATGTTTGCAAGGCACCCCTGTCAAATCCCACTTCCTGCATGCACAAGTTTTATGTTTGACATTCACAACACACTGTGATCTCGGACCTGTTACTTGATACTTGTCTGAATCAACCATTAGAACAGACATTTCAGCAGCCTGTTGCTTGATCTCATCGAAGACCTCAGTGGCATGAGGTGAAATTTATAGATAGTCAATGAGCAGAAATGAGCAGAAAGTTAATTGTACCTGGGTTGGCTTTTAGAAGTTCATCACAGTATGACCTTAGCAAAGCATACTGTTCTTGGTAATCACCATAAATCTTCGTAGTTGCTATCCTCTTGGCTCTGAAGACCTTATGGAGTGATATTTCAAGTTGATGCTTCCGAAGCAGTTGACTTTGGATTGCATGAATCGGCATGTCTGGATTGCTTTCAATCAAAGGTTGGATCTCTCTGGCAATCGAACTCATTGTATACAAAGAAACGGCCCTTGTTGTCAAACAATTGTGTTGATTACGAATGGTCTTGACACACCACTTATCCTTGTCCGTGTTTCTTGTGTTGTGAACTGCCCAAGGACAGGTGGGCTTGATATGCCTTTTAAGGTGCTTGCGTTTGTGTTTCTGCCCTACTCTGGTGAAATTACTATTTTGCCCCTCTTCTCCCTTTTTTTTTACAGGACCAAGTAGTGGTGGATTGCTTCCAAAACATACCACCCTATACCTTAACAATTCATTTTTTAGAATAAACACATCCCTCCTTGCCTTCAGAGCATAAGTTTTCACCATCTGATTCATCTTTTTCTTGTCATCAATAAGCTGACCAACGTAGAATGGCAAATCATTTGGACCTTTTAAAGCACTTTTGTTTCTCCTCCTTATCTTCTTGGCAACCTTATCTTTAAGGCTTGAATTGTCATCAGAGCCACTTTAAAAAACCTCCAGGTCAACAGGCTGATGACCTTCTTCGCTTCTCTCATCATCATGATCCCCATCACTTGAACCATCCAGTTCTTCCCTAGAAATTTCAACATTAGCCCCGAACCTCTGCATATCCACCTCTATTTCATAAACCATATTATCTTCCTCAACATACTCATAATCAGGATCACTACCGTCACTCTCTTCCTCATCTTCATTCATACTATCATTGTCATTATTTTGTGTAAATGATGCTGGAACAATTGCTTTACTAGCCCCTATAGGACCTTCACTTGTATTTTCCAATATTGTTGACCTACGGTGTTCAACATACATGTCTATCATGTGGACTCCTTGACGCACGTGATCAAAGATAGGCTCTAAGTCAACATTACATTTTAATGTCCTAAGACCAAAATCCAACGAACAGTATGGTTCCTTGTAATGAATGCAGCCATATTGCCTATCATTGTATCCTAATTGCTTAACCATCGCCTCTAAAACATCAGTATTCAACACTCTAAAATCTACATGATCAATGTAGTTCATCTTCCCACCAAGGTATTTCCTATTTGGGTTTTCTACAAAATTACATCCATGGTGAAATTTTATGCTAAATTTAGATTGGGTTTCGCCTGTAATCAAACAACAAAAACAAATTAACAGAGAAATATGTTAAAATTTTACCTGATTCAAACGCTGTGAGCTTGCATGTCACTTACGGTACATTACAGCCGGTTCGAAATACTGATCTTCAGCTCGTAGCTTCCACAATCGAAGATCCATGCTCGTAACCCAACTTCTAATCACCTGTAATTGTTGAAGGATGCTTGAACGCGAGTGCAGAGTTCTTCAATTTTGAGTTAGGGTTAACCTCAGGGTTCAAAAGTGATGAAAAAGGGTTTTTATGAGGATGCAAGTCAACATGTTACCAAATTTACCTATTTACCCTTTGACCATTAACACAAAAAGCTAGACTCTAACGGCATCTTGGTCCGGGGGTAAAAGTGCGACATAAGGGTTAACAGTGGGGTGTAATTTTGCAATTATTTCCTTAGAAGGGTAGGAGTGTCAATGACCCCTAACCTCAGGGTGTAAAATTGCAGTTTACTCTTAAAAATATCATCCATAACAATCACACCTAACCATCATCTTCAACCGGTTTATTCCGTCATCGTCACCGGCGGAACAAACCACTGCTACCACCAGTCCACCTCCTCTCCAATTATGTGGAAATACACATGGATCCCTATAATATTATTAACAATAATATATCTACAAACTAGCTTCACGAAACCTGAGTCAACCATCCACTACTCACCTACTGTTATGAAATCCACGTGTCCTTCACCGGACCCTACCCTCAACCACCGTCCGATCATCGGAATTGTTAGTCATCCCGGCGACGGTGCTTCCGGCAGACTCAGTAATGCCACTAATGCTTCCTATATTGCTGCTTCCTATGTCAAGTTTGTTGAGTCTGCTGGTGCTAGGGTTATTCCGCTCATTTACAACGAACCGATTACTAATCTTCAAGCTGTAATCTTTACATCCTTCTCTTTTCAGAGTTTGATTTAGTAGATCTGTGATTTCACTTCTCTTTGATTCATGTTATTATTGTGTGTTTGTTTAGTCCAATAATATGTGGCCACATATGATTTATCATTCAATTGAATTAACTGATAATGTTATTTGTTTTAGCACAACTCATAGTTAGTCCAAGGCGCAAGGCGCACTCAAGGCTTGGGCCTCGGTGAAAGGTGCTTTAAAAGCGAGGCATTTTTAAGTGAGGTGTATAGTATAAAAATACAATTTTTAGGCTTCTTTCGGGTTAGTTTAGGTTGATTTCAGGCTTGTTTAGGGTTTGTATAATTGTTTTAGACTAGTTCAGATGCTTTTTGACCAAAATCTCACTGGAATTTGGCCTAAAAAATGCACCGGAGGGCCTGAAAATGGGGCTTTTGAAGCAAAGCGAGAAGGTTGCGCTTGGCCTAGGGCTGTTCACGAGCCGAGCTGAGCTAGGGCAAAACTCGGGCTCAGCTCGATTATAAACTGAGCTGGCTCGGCTCGGCTCGGATTTGAAACCGAGCTGGAAATCTAAGCTCGGGCTCTGCTTGGTTTTAAATTGAGCTGGCTCGGCTCGGCTTGGTTTGGCTCGATTTTGAAAAGAAAAAATAATACATGGCTCTTAAAATTCAGTAATCTAAAATATAATTCAAAAGAACATATCCAAAATAAGCTCAACCTAACACATTACAAGCCAAAATCAAGTTTAACAACACAAAATACGTTCTTAATTTCAACGAAATACAATATAAGTTCATTAACATGGTAATCAACCTTTAAATATGGTATAGATATCAAATTATCCTAATCGCATGTAAATAATAATAAGTTTTTGTGATATATTATAATGTATATAAAAATAAAATATATTAAAAGTAAATTAATCCGAGCTATGCCGAGCCGAGTTGATATGCGAGCCAAACCGAGCCAATCTGGCTCGGCTCACTTCTAAACCGAGCCACATCGAGCGAGCTTTTTCCGAGCTAAATCCGAACGAGCTTCGAGCGATCTCCGAGCCGCGAGCTTTTTGGAGAGCCCTAGCTTGTCCTGTAAAGTGGGCCTGAGCCTTGACAACAAAGGCACAACTTCCAATCTATTTGTACACTTTAATTTTTCTATGTATGAAGACATGAATGTGTGTTTATTTCTAACAGATTCAAAAGCATTTCTTCAAATGTGTTTTGAGTTAACTTGTGCAATGGCATTGCAGAAGCTCAGTTTGGTCAACGGAGTGCTTTTTACCGGTGGATGGTCTAAGAGTGGCCTCTATTTTGATGTTATTGAGGGAATTTTCAAGGTATCTGCACTTTCTTACACTAGTACAAAAAAGAGTGTGATCTTACTAATCTCTTTGACACAACATTTAAATCTTTACCCAAAAAAAAAAACATTTAAATCTTCCAAAAATGTGCATGTTACGACTTAGTATTCGTATGGTTACCTCATTAGAAAACAGCCTATTTGCAATTGGAAAACACAAGTCACAACCTTTTGATTAATGGTAATGCACTTGTAACATCATTGGCTTCTTTTATTCTCTACTTTTGCAGCAAGTCTTGAAGAAGAATGATGAAGGTGAACATTTCCCATTGCTTGCAATATGCTTAGGATTTGAACTCCTAACGATGATTATTAGCAAAGTAAGCCGTTTTCAGCCATGTATTACTAATTGTAAAGCCATTTTTTAAAGTCACATAAGCACTGCTTTTCACTGTTCACAACTTCACCCAATTTTTACACGAGGTTCTTGAAAATCTCTATCGTTTTAGACATAATTTGTTCATATACGTTTATTAGAATTCGTTGCAATGACCAAAGTTCAGTATGTCTTGAAGTTCAAAGAGTGAAAAGGCCGAATGCATGTCATCGACTCTGTGGGTACTTCTTTTTCATATAGAGTACTTGAGGTCTATACCTGTTTGATACAAGAGCTATTTTTCACCATTTCATGATTTGGAATAAATCTGATTGAAGTAATATCCTTTTCTATCTCGGGTATAACTTTTTTTTATGTCACTAGAACAATAACATCCTTGAAGACTTTAGTGCATCAGATCAAGCTTCTACACTCCAATTCATGAGGAACATTAATCTTGAAGAAACATTATTTCAAAGGTATTACAAGGTCTCGTAGTTTGCTGGTTATTTTTTTCAATTCTACTATTAAGAAGATTGCTGTTGTAAAAGAAAATAAATATGTGCTGTTTTTCATAGTATCAGCAAAGGCTGTTATGCAAAACCATAAAGCGATAATTTAATGTTTTTGTTTTCTACAGATTTCCTCCTGAGTTGATTGCAAAGTTGAGCACAGAATGCCTTGTGATGCAAAACCATAAAGTGAGTCAAACATTGTGTTTCATATTATGTTAAACATGTACGAAAATGATTTGCATACGAGCTAACGAGCTTATGTATTTGTGATTGTAACAGTATGGCATATCACCAGAAACATTTCAAGGTAATACAGAACTGTGCAGCTTCTTCAAGATCTTAACCACCAGTGCCGACCAAAACGGCAAGGTATATGTGTCAACGGTTCAATCAGAAAGCTATCCCGTGACTGCTGTCCAGTGGCACCCAGAGGTATTAAGTTTACGCCTTTTCATTTTCTTGATTATGTGAGAATGTGACAATCAGCTCATCATATCTTTGGCATGCAATATAATAATATCTGTTACTAGTTATGCACCACCATTGATGGGTCGGTCTTATAAATGTCACGATGCAGAAAAATGCTTTTGAGTGGGGCTCATCGGAAATTCCACATTCAGACGATGCAATCCAAGTGACTCAACATGTTGCCAACTTTTTCATAAGGTATACAATTCAAATTATTTATTCAGGTTTTGCAGCTAGCTATTTCACACCCTTGTGGTGTGGCTTTTGAGCAAGGAAATATGTAATGAGAGATTGTTTACGTATTTACAGTGAGGCTAGAAAATCGCTCAACAGACCGCCTGCTGAACAAGTGCTAGCTAACCTTATCTACAATTACAGCCCCACTTATTGTGGGACCGCCGGGTAAGCTTTAGGCATATTCAGTCGGATGTGTTGTCCCACTTTGTATGTATATGATTGTATTATGTAAAATATTATATTATATCATACAGTACAACTCTACAAGACAAGACAAATGTGAAACATACAAAGTAGATTTCATAGTTACATTCTTATCATTTAATATATTGTTTCTGGGTGCAGGAAAGGATATGATGAGGTTTACATCTTCTCCGAGATGGAAACGATTGCACGACTTTGATTTGTTGTGATATTGTGTTACATGTAATGTAATGTAATGTAATGTAATTGATCCAACTTTGTATCTTGAATTAAAGTTATGGTAAACCGTACATATATGTATTTATACATGAATAATCGAAAAGAAATGTTTAGAAACTAGGCCTCTTTAGAGGTCGTCAGTTCAAAACCGAGCCGAACCGGGTTTTACCGCAATGGGCCTTCGGGCGGGCGGGCTTTCCTTGGAACTGGTGGCTTGGTTGCTTGGATATGCATCCAACTCTGACCGTTATGGAGGATGTGATGCATTTGCTCGATTGAGGGCATCCCAGGATGCTTATCCAATGATTTAGTTGATCGTTCAAAAAAAAATGTTTTCACAGTTCTTTTGTTAAAAGAACAAAAATAATGTTTATTTATATCTTTTTTTTAACATTTAATGGATGACATAACATACTTCGTATATCTCAAACTTGTAACGTTAACGGTAAACATATTATACTAAAAGGTTACAGAGACAGTAAATATGATGTATATAAATTCTTTTAAGTACAATATTATGACAATATAATCAGATAAAAAGAAGAGTTAATTGCCCGGATGGTCCCTGTGGTTTCATGTTTTTTCACGTTTAGTCCCCACCTTTTGGAAATAGCAGGTATGCTCCCTATGGTTTGTCATTTTGTTACTCGGATAGTCCCCTGACATTTACTCCAGGGACTATCCGAGTAACAAAATGACAAACCATAGGGAGCATACCTGTTATTTCCAAACTAACTAACATCTACTCAGGGGACTATCCGAGTAACAAAATAACAAACCATAGGGAGCATATCTGCTATTTTCAAAAGGTGGGGACTAAACGTGAAAAAACGTGAAACCACAGGGATCATCCGGGCAATTAACTCTAAAAAGAAATAAACACTAGGCTAGACGTAATACGAAAATAGTTACCATTGTTTATATCATTTAATAAACGGGTTGTGTTTTTGTGAATCAAAAGGATTGTGTTGGATAGTCATGCTAAATTAAACAAGTCATGTTTGGATAACTTGTTTAGCCGTTTAATTGAAATATCAACTTGCCAACCCGATTAGTTGAACATGCCAACCTTTTCATGACCTTTTAACCCATTTTTCACAGCCCCATCCTAATTTACACGCTTACAACTTTATTATTACATGTTAACCCGTTTGACATGCTTAAATGAGTGGGTGAAACAGACCGTTTGTGTATTACACGATGATAAGCATCTACAAATTTGGTTTAATATTTTTGGAGAAAAATGCCCGGATAGTCCCTGTGGTTTCACCTTTTTTCACCTATAGTCCCTATCTTTCTAAAACTACTTGAATAGTCCCCAAGGTTTTCCGTTTTGTTCTCGGATAGTCCCTGGGTCTAACTTCAGTTACTTTTCTCTGTTAAGTGGGTGTTGAAATGACCAAAATACCCTTTCCTTAAAAGGCCAAACCATAGGGACTATCTGGGCATCTTCTACATTTTTAGAGAAAAACCCCACCACCACACTTTCCGGCGAAGTTTTCCGGCGAAATTAATTTCCGGCGACTTTAAATCTTGAACGCGAGTTATTCCGGCACCGCCGCCTTTCCGGTGAACTTTTCCGGCGGCCAAGAGCAAATACAGTCCCTTTGATTTTAAGAAAGTTAGATCAAGTTCAGAGATCCGGCATGAGAGATCCGGCATGCGAATGAGCAAATACGGAAACGCTTATCTAGAAGGACTTGTGGGAATTCTTGTAAGATTTACATCAACTCTTTATGAGCATCAGTTCTTGGTTCTAGCAACAACTTTCATCTTCACGATTGTGTTCACCGAACTGCTTATGAACACGTTTAGTGACGAAATCCAGAAGTTGTCGGCAAATGGGTTAGAAAATCTGTCTTCAAAGACTGTTACGTTATCAAAACCGCCAACACAAATCAAGAAACCGAAACTCAAAAAGTTCAAAAAGTTCAACAGGCTCATAGAGTTCTATTTACAAAAGTGTTTCTCATTTGATTCAAGATATCTCGAAATCCTACCACCGTCACTATGCCATGTTCACAAGGGAGTTTGTTCTTCACTGGAAACCTGTTGTTTGGTTGAAGCACACGCAGTAGAAAAGCTGTTGACTTGCGTTTTTGGGGTGCGATGAGATCTGCTTCAGCGCTTTAAACGCAACATTTCGTGCTAAAGAGTTTCCATGAAACACCATTTGAATTAAAACCGGTGAAACCGTCTCCACGACATAACCTTTAATCTCATTGTCCTGTCCGAGAAAAATTTCGTCAAGATAACTCCCCATCTCCATCTTCATCTCTTCGTTACCTGTGATGTTGAGAGTGGTGTAGGGTAGTGGCTAATGGTGGTTGGCCGCCGGAAAGGCGGCGGTGCCGGAATAACTCGCGTTCAAGATTTAAAGTCGCCGGAAATTAATTTCGCCGGAAAGTGTGGTGGTGGGGTTTTTCTCTAAAAATGTAGAAGATGCCCGGATAGTCCCTATGGTTTGGCCTTTTAAGGAAAGGGTATTTTGGTCATTTCAACACCCACTTAACAGAGAAAAGTAACTGAAGTTAGACCCAGGGACTATCCGAGAACAAAACGGAAAACCTTGGGGACTATTCAAGTAGTTTTAGAAAGATAGGGACTATAGGTGAAAAAAGGTGAAACCACAGGGACTATCCGGGCATTTTTCTCATATTTTTGACACAAACAAATACATGAATCATGTTAGAATGAGAAAAATGCCCGGATAGTCCCTGTGGTTTCGCCTTTTTTCACCTATAGTCCCCAACTTTCTAAAATTACCTGAATAGTCCCCAAGTTTTCATTTTTTGTTCCCGGATAGTCCCTGGGTCTAACTTCAGTTTGTTTTCTCTGTTAAGAGGGTGTGAAATGACAAAAATACCCTTTCCTTAAAAGGCCAAACCATAGGGACTATCCGGGCATCTTCTTCATTTTTATTTATAAAACTCCACCACCACACTTCATCTTCAACCTCCACCCACCATCACCCTCCTCCACCCTCCACCATCACCACCATTGCAATCGCAGTTGTCGCCGGTGCCGGTAAAACAGCTAGCCACTGTCGGCCATCAAAGCACCACCGTCACCATCAACATCCTCGGTTATCATCATCAATAATCAGAGAAAAAATAAATAAATAATAAACGTAAGATGTGATCCGAAAGAAAAGAAATTAGAAAGAGAGGATGTTGTTGAAGATTTACCCGATCACCACTGCCGGAGCTGCCGATTTCTGCCGCCACCACTTCCAGCGGCGCCGCCGCCAGGGGGGGGGTCGCATGTGATCGTCCGGCTCCCTTCTTCTCCGGTCGCTCTCCCTCTCTCTCTCTCTCTTTCTCGCCTGTTTCTGTCTTTCCACCGGTCGCTCTCTCTCCTCTCTACCATCTCGGGTCCGATGTCAACCACCACAGCGCCACCGGCTGTGGTGGTTCTTGTGTTCGTTGTCGTCCGCCGCCACTCAGCAGATGGTGGTTGGCGGTTTGTTTGAGAGGAGAGAGAGGAGTAGATGAGGGAGGAGATGAGTGTGGGTGTGAGGTTATCATCGAAGAAGGAGAGGGCACAAGGGTTTTGTCTGGTGTGCGGGTTATGATTCACAAGGTGGTGGGGGAGGGTGGAGGAGGGTGATGGTGGGTGGAGGTTGAAGATGAAGTGTGGTGGTGTGGTTTTATAAATAAAAATGAAGAAGATGCCCGGATAGTCGCTGTGGTTTGACCTTTTAAGGAAAATGGTATTTTTGTCATTTCACACCCTCTTAACAGAGAAAACAAACTGAAGTTAGACCTAGGGACTATCCGGGAACAAAAAATGAAATCTTGGGGACTATTCATGTAATTTTTTAAAGTTGGGGACTATAGGTGAAAAAAGGCGAAACCACAGAGACTATCCGGGCATTTTTCTCTGTTAGAATTTAAAAACATAACCTCCCAACCAAACACGATTTTCACCCCTACCCCAAATCCTGTTTGATAAATTGAACCGGATGCCCTAAAAACCGGTACCTAAAGTAACCTATTTCAAACCGGTCCAGGGAAGACACGTGCCAACGGAGTCTGTAGATTGCATAAATAAATAATAAATAGTATAGAAGACAGACACCATCAATCAATCTCTCTCTCTCAAAGAGAGACGAGGGAAAAAGAAAAGCGTTAAATAGAAATTGGCGGGAAATCAATCAGGCGGATCTTTTAATTAGGTTAGAAAAACATCAATTTGCAGGTTAGAAAGAAACTGTTGAGAGTCATGGCCGACATCGAAACCCTAGGTATCATTGATGAAATTCAAGCACTCGTCTCCGATAAGCTTCAAGTGGTACATCTTATTCCTTAATCTTATGCCGATTCATTCAACAGTATTATTGCTGTCTGTCTAAAATTATTTGCTATTGTTGATCAAGTTGCACATCTCAGTTTTATTTAGGTTTCCCATTATTTGCACCTAAATAAACTTGTTATTGGTACTTAATTTAGGGTTGTTTTTTATAGGTTTCTTACAAGTGGTTGAGTAGGAACTTTTTGGTGCCATCAGATACTGCTAAGAGGTGAGCCATCTTTATTTCAAAGGGGATCATGTTTGGGGTTCATTGTTAACAGTGTATGTTTGTAGGTCTATTGAAGGCAACTTATTTTGTCTTAAGTGTATTTTTATATAGTGCATCAAGAATAATCGTTTCGAATCTCAGTTTCTAAACTGCTTATCTTGGTTTTATAAGGCTTGTCTGATGAACAAGGCGCATAAGGTGTCCAGGAAAGCGCTAAACTGGACAAAATTTATTGGACCCATTATGATATGTAAAACAACCATAGGGATGAAGAGATTTTGGATGGTTTAATTGATATGTAAAAAAGGCTAATATGTAAGACAGAAGCAACTTTTGGTTGTACATAAAGCTTATTTTGTTGTATATACAGCAACACATGGTTGTAAAAATCCTGACTAGTCACCAATTAATTACTAAGCGGAGGTTCACCGATTAATGGCCGATTAATCGCTAGGCGATCAATGACAGTCCTATCCTGGGCAGATCTCAGCCAAATTTCGACCAAACCTTGTAAATTCTTACCAATTACTTAAAATTGGTCAATGAGGGGTTAAAACATGTCTACTATTGAAAAACTACATATAAAAATGTGTTTGCATATATATAACTAAAAATTTCATATAAAAATCCCAGTCCAATTAATCGCTAGTCGGTACCCCACCGACCGACTAGTGCCTAGCGATTCTTACAACACCAACATCTCATGTATGTGAAGCTCTTGCCTCAGCTTTTGGGATCTAAATGCTTTGTAGGGCCTCACACTTTTTTAATTCAATCTGCTTACTGAAAACGTATTTAAGCAGATAAGTATAAAAAGTTTTTCGCATCCAGACACCTGAAAGTGTGGATCTGCTTAAAAAAATGCAATAAGCTCTTTAAACAAGGAAATAACGAACATCTCGTGTCTAGTTTTTTTACACACTGATTTGTGAAATGTTGAGTGACATCCTTTTGGATTTATGCATAGGCTGCTTCAAGAGTTTGTGGAAAAGAATGGAAGTCAACTGGAAGTTATATATTCTCTGTCTGGTTGGTTGAAAAATAATCCAGAAGCTTACCATGTAAAGCTTGTTTTGGGCTCTAAACTTTCAGGTTAATTTATATGTTTATTCTGTTCAATCTAAATGGTGGTAACAAAAAATAATTTATACTGATGTTCAAATCTTGTATCTTTTCATGCAGAAGCCAAAGAAGAGTTTAACGATGGTTGTTCAGTTCAAGTCTATAGCATCCAAGCTTGTGTTCCTAAAGATCCAGCAGTTATCTGGAATGCTGAATTTGTACAATCAGAAGAGCTATTCAAGGAGCATCCTAATGTTGTTAACTGCTTGCGTGATAATCGGTAAGATGAATGGTTGTAATCAGAACGTTTATTCCATATACATGTTATTCACTTTTGATTATTTTCAGGTTCTGTGGTGTTTCAAATCCATTTGTAAAACGTAATGTAGAGGGAACACCTGTTAACAGCGCAGGTCCACAGTTAAAAAACGTAGTAACCCACGGACAGTCAAGAACTAATCCAATCAATCAAACGTCTGTCACTTCACTTGGAAAAGAAAAGAAGATTGAGCAATCAGACGCTAAACCTAATCAAGGCGTAAATATTCAAAGTGGAAATCATAAAGAACAAGTTCCTCAAAACAAAAAGAAAACACAAAATGATAAAGTCTCTTCCGGCACTTCAAGCTCCTTAGCTAGTATGTGGGGCCGTGCATCTGCAAAACCGAAGCCTGAATCTGCCTCAGTAAAAACTGATATCGCTACTCCTATTTCTAATGGTTTGTTTACTTTTACTTATTGTTTTGAAATATATTTACTTTTAAAGTCTGTTTATAATTTTCAAGTTGAAATATGGCAGATGCTCAGGTGCGTGCTAATGAATCTGTGGAGGATGAAAGCAGTGATGATGATGATGATGATGATGATGATGAACAAATGAACTTTAAAAGAGCGTCTAATGGTGAAGGAAATAATAGAAAAAGAAGGGTTGTGTTAGATTTCTCTGATGAAGATGATAATGTTGAAGACGCAGTGAATCTCGCCTCACCAGATCCACCAAAAAAGCAAGTTGCTGCTCTTGATTCAAAGAAAAGTTGTAGCATTTCGGGTCTTGAAAATAAGAATTTGGATTTTGATGAACAAAAAGAAGTTAAGAACGAAAAGGCAACCAAGACTGATCCCAAGCCTTTAACTGAGAATAAACGTTCTCACGAAAATGATGTAAGACAGGAAGATAAAACGAGTGATGCTGTTAAAAATGGGACTAAAAAAAGAAAAGTTTTGAAGACGCGTATCGATGAGCGTGGAAGAGAAGGTATGGTTTCTCCAAAGTTTTCAGTCATATATGTATAAAAATTGTTTTTAACATTTTAAGAGTGGCCCTTGAAGATATATGTATATATATATATATATAGAAAAAGTATATCGTACAATATGCCTTCTCGTACAAAGCCGTACGAGATGGCAAATCGCACATTATGTTTTAAAAAAATAAAATCGTATGTACAGTAAAATAGTGAAATTGCTTGTACAAAATAAAAAAAAATAAAATCGCATGTACATTAAAATAGGGGAAATCGCATGTACAAAAGAAAGTAAAATTGCATGTACCAAAAAAAATGAAGAGAAAGGGAAATCGCATGTTGTAAAGAAAAATTCGCATGTTGTAAGGCAATCTCGTACGCGTCGTACGATAAGGCATATTGTACAATAACCGGCCTCTCTCTCTCTATATATATAAATTGTTTTTAACATTTTAAAGTAATTTGTAGATGTCTGTTTCTATTTTTATGAAGTATATTTTTTGTTGATTTTTTTATAGTAACTGAGGTGGTTTGGGAGGATGATGAGAAAGAAACAAGACCTGATGACAATACACGAAAAGATAAAGATGACAGTAAAACCGCAAGCAATGTTGCTGTCAACAGGTAATACCCGTAAACGAACCGAACGAACACGAACAAGGCCATGTTCGTGTTCGTTCGTTAAGGAAATTAACATGTTCGCGAACTGTTCACGAACGCATACCGAACATAAGTTTATGTTCGTGTTCGTTCGTTAAGGAAATTCAGTTGTTCACGAACAGTTCGTGAACACTAGTCTCGTACACAAACGAACACAAGCAAATAAAAACGAACGCAAACGAACATTTAACTTGAAAATAAAAAAATATAAAAACATTGTTATCCTTAAACATTGGATATAACTAGATAAATACAACCATCAAATGATAAATCAAAACACAAGAAGTCTACTACACCACAAAACGATGAATCAAGTTTAACTTACACATAATTATCCCAAAAAATGTTTTGGAATGCCCAAATTTTGGCTAAGAAAGAAACAAATAGGGTTTCAAGTTTTCAATATGTTTAGATAAATGGTTTATTATTTTTTTTTATATAATCAAATGAACACGAACGAACGTAACCGGACATATTACCGAACGTTCACGAACGTAGTCGAACGAACGAGACCTGTGTTCGTGTTTGTTCGCTAAGCTAATCGAACGAAAATTTTTGTTCGTGTTCGTTTGTTAAGCTAATCGAACGAACATAAACGAACTTCCCACCGAACGGTTCACGAACTGTTCGCTGAACGTTCAGTTCGTTTACAGCCCTAGGAATAAGAAACTAAGGAAGGGTGTAAAAGAGACGAGCCGAGTCCGAGCTCACCTAAGCTCGTGGTCGGATTGGTTAATTTGTATACATTCTTAATTATTTGTTATATATGTAATATGTTTTTTATTGAAAATTGAGTTAATTAGTGTTTTCGTCCCTGAGGTTTGTCAAAAATAACGGTTTCAGTCCATTAGTTTAAAAATTGCCATTTCAGTCCATTAGTTTCATTTTCGTAACCATTTCAGTCCACTAACTTAACTCCATCCATTTATTTTGTTAATTTTGAGTTAACTAACTAATTCAGGGACGGTTTGCGTCAGTTTTAGAAACACAGGGACTTAAGTGTAAACTCTAAAATATTAAAACAAAAAAAATAGTAAATTCCAAAAAATCAAAAAAATTCAAAAAAACCAAACAAATTCCAAAAAATTCTAAAAAATAATAAAAATTCTAAAAAATCATAAAAATTCTAAAAAATCCAAAAAATCCGTTTCGGCGCGAACTGTTTCGACCTGAACCATTTCGAGCTGAACCGTCCGTACCGTTTCGACCCGAACCGTTTCGAGCTGAACCGTTTCGACGCGAACCGTTTCGACCCGTACCGTTTCGAGCCAAACCTTTTCGACCCGTACCGTTTCGAAGCCGAACCGTTTCGAGCTGAACCGTTTCGAACCGAACCGTTTCGACCCGTACCGTTTCGAAGCCGTACCGTTTCAAGCCGTACCGTTGCGAACCGAACCGAACCGTGCCGTTTCGAACCGAACCCTTTCGAGCTGAACCGTTTCGAACCGAACCATGCCGTATCGAACCGTACCGGTTCGGCTTCGAAACGGTTCGCGTCGAAACGGTTCGGGTCGAAACGATTCGGGTTCAAAGGGTTCGGTTCGAAACGGTTCGCATCGAAACGGTACGTTTCGAAACGGTACAGCTCGAAACGGTTCGGTTCGAAACGGTACGGCTTGAAACGGTTCGGCTTCGAAACGTTACGGGTCGAAACAGTTCAGTTCGAAACGGTTCAGCTCGAAACGGTTCGGCTTCGAAACGGTACGGGTCGAAACGGTTCGGCTCGAAACGGTTCGCGTCGAAACGGTTCAGCTCGAAACGGTACGGACGGTTCAGCTCGAAATGGTTCGGGTCGAAACGGTACGGGTCGAAACGGTTCGCGTCGAAATGGTTCAGCTCGAAACGGTTCGGGTTCGAAACAGTTCGCGCCGAAACGGATTTTTTGGATTTTTTATAATTTTTTAGAATTTTTATGATTTTTTAGAATTTTTATTATTTTTTAGAATTTGTTTGGTTTTTTGGAATTTTTTTGATTTTTTGGAATTTACTATTTTTTTTGTTTAAATGTTTTAGAGTTTACACTTAAGTCCCTGTGTTTCTAAAACTGCCGCAAACCGTCCCTGAGTTAGTTAGTTAACTCAAAGTTAACAAAATAAATGGATGGAGTAAAGTTAGTGGACTGAAATGGTTACGAAAATGGACTGAAATGGCAATTTTTAAACTTATGGACTGAAACCGTTATTTTTGACAAACCTCAGGGACGAAAACAGTAATTCACTCTTGAAAATTTTATGTATAGCATAATATATATTATTTTGTTATTTTTCTCATAGTTTATGTACATAATAATAAGGAAAATTGGTTTTTAATAAACCAACCTTTGTCCCGTTGGTAAATAATAATCTTACCTACGTAATTGGTATACAATAATCCTACCTATCAACATGTTGGTACTCAATGAACTTCCGTTAATTTTTTTTAACTGAAGTTAGTTTTTAAGTTTTATTTATTACACAAACAGTCCCTGTAGTTGTAATTTACTAGTTTTAACTATTTTAATACTAGTAAATTACAGTCCCTTGAAGTTTTTTTGTTTTATAAAATAGTTAAAACTAGTAAATTACAACTACAGGGACTTTTTGTCTAATAAATAAAACTTAAAAATTAACTTCAGTTAAAAAAAATTAACCGAAGTTCATTGAGTACCAACATGTTGATAGGTAGGATTATTGTATACCAATTACGTAGGTAAGATTATTATTTACCAACTTATTTATTAAAAACCAATTTTCCTAATAACAATTACTATATGAACATATATTAAAATATATAAAATAAAAAATTATATATATAATAGAAGTGAAGCTTGGGCTCAGACTCATTTATTAAACAAACTTATTTTTAGGCTCGAGCTTGTTTAAGCGGGTTGATTGCTGATCTCGAGTAGCTCACGAGCAGCTTGGCTTGTTTACACCTTTAGGAATAAGTTGTTCTCTAGAGGTGGTGATTTTGGCCCATTCGCTTATGAATGGGTTGGTTTTGGCTGTATTTTAAGTTAAACCCATGAATTTAGCTAGCTTAAAAAGGGAACAGGTAAAATGTTGCCCAAAGTGTGTTTTGCATACATTCTCGTAAATTGCGGATAGAAAAGCCAACCCAACCTGAACTTGTTATAATTTGTTACCCGACCCACCTATTTTGTCATATCCAGTATTCTCAGTTTATTTTTTTTTAACTCAGGCCGGCTGCAGCAGCTCCGAAGAAGTCACCTGCAGTAGGTAATGCCCCGTCACATGCAACAGGCAAAACAGGAAATAAGAAAATCAATGCGAAGGATCCTAAACAGGGAAATATCATGTCCTTTTTCAAAAAGGTTTAAGAATTTCCATGAAACTACGCTTCGATTATGTGTATCGCGTGTATGCTGATTCAATTTTAGTATCAAATCTTTTTTATCTTTTTGTGCTGTACATTTTCTTGAAGCTAGTAGTTGAGACTTTTATGGTTGCACAAATACACAAGAAGATAAAGTTGAAAGTTTTAATTATTTTTCATAGAGTTGCTGCAAATATCACAAAGTTATGCCTAAAACCTACTCAGAACAACCCTGAAAAGTGAAGAAATAAAAGTAACCAGGGTTAAAAAACTATCTTGAACAAACTGATATAGCTACGACCCATATTATCTGCTCCCTGTTCTTTCAACTTAGTCGTAGTAAGTTTGTTGGCTCGCTCAACACGTATCGCGGTATTTCATACTTTGTACCTGCAAGTATGATTAATAAAAAGCAAAATTTGTTATCATATCAGGCTTCTTTGAGTTGGATTTCTGGGTCATATGCAGGTACGACCCAAAGATAAGAATATGATCGTTAGTTTAGGTCGTATGTAGTTACGACCCAAAGATTTGAGTCGTATGTGTTACGACCCAGAGATATGATCATCAGTTTGGATGTGAAGGAAAAAAGAGAGGTTTAAAGATGACCGACCTATTTCATCATAACAAACTGTCATATCAGGTTTATGAACAACCACTCCTGCACTGTCTAGAATTGTTTTAGCGAGCTCTGTATCCGATTCAGCTGCTGCATGTATTGCGTCCCAGATTTCTTTTTGGCATAATTCAAATATAAATATTTATTAGAATAATCAATGTTATAATCAATAATTTTGTAAATAAAACTAATATTCATACGACTAAATATTTGATCACCGCCACAAAAGCATATCCATACATTATCTCGTTGGTGTATACGAGCTGAGTTGAGCTCGAGCTAGGCTGGTTTCGAGCTATTTCTAAAGCTCAAGCTCACTTAGACTTCGCTCATTTATTATTTTATTAATTTTTATATATGCGCTTTAAATATTTATATATTATTTATGATATAATATAAATATATAATATGTATTTTTAGTTACGTTTATAATAATTTTATATATGGTAGTTATTATATCAGTGTACATTTAATATATTAAATAAAATTCATGAATAAAAAGGTTTGTTTAGGCTTTGATTTGAGCTTTTAAAAAGCTAATTTCAAGTAAATTATGAACATCTCTAATCTGCATAATCATTTTAAAAAGTTTATCCCAAGTACATTTTGAAGTCTACTTCCAAAGTCTGTTATTAATGTTTTAGATTGAATTAAGAAAGTATTAGAATTATAATAATCTAAATCTCAATCAAGAACTTTAAAGACATTCAACTTGTTGGGACTTAATTATATACTCGATTTCCACATAACCAAGTCTTTTATTTGTAGACACAACCACATCAAGTGCCAATTCATACATTAATCGTTGACCATCATCGAGTCAAAAAACTTTTTAGTTTTTTTACAAGTTTACCTTTCTTGCCACCATGATGAGGAGCCGTATCCCAAAACTCATCACGCATCTGCACCAACTGGCTCCAGGTAACCGGCCGTGGGAATTCCCACGGCTTTGGCTTCCTTATACTCTTCACCGTACCTGCCATATAAACGAGAACTGACGGTGAAGGTTATTCGACACCTTGAATCAAGAAGAGATCGAAGACTTACGGTCTTGCTTATTTAGTGACGATCCAAAACAACCCATGACTTTACAGAGTTTAGCTTACAGTTAACAAGATATTTTTTTTGTTGTGTTCAAAGCAAATATAATATTTTCCAGAAAGATATAAATAGTAGTGGTTGGGTAGTTTCATTAATCTTTCTCGTGATAAAAAGTTTCACCTTTAAGCATTCAGATTCATGTGATTATTGACAACTAGTTTTGATTAGACACTTGTCTTAGATAAAATCTATCTCCAATGCCCCATGGTACGGCTTTACCATGCATCCAAACACTCTTTTAAGTAACGACTTTACCATACATCCAAACACTAACTACGACTTTACCGTGCATCCAAACACCCTAACTAACAACAGCCCGGATTATAGTAATATATCTTGAACTTAGGTTAAGTCCCTGTTTGGTAATGTAGGATATACAAAGTGCACACAGTACAAATCTTTAAAACATTGATTTAACTGTAACGAAATGAATCACCAAACTTGTTTCTCATATAACTAAACTTGGGGTCATCAAAGTTGACCCGTTTTAAGTCAACGGGCTTTTGTTCTCCAGACGCGACTTCACCTCCTTTATCTCTGGCCCGATGCTTTGTTCTTTCTTTTTGGGTTTTAGATCGCACACGACTAACCTCACCTAAGCATCATAAAACTCCACGTATTCTTCTCTTTTCGAAGATCTATGCTTGCTTGGATCTTTTACGCTAGATGACGATCTGAGCTTAACGGGCTTTGTTTTTTCCGGGTATTTCTCATTCGGGTTGTGGACATGACGGGTTTCTGAAAGCGGGGTTGGAGTTCGGTGCTTTTGAACTATTGCGGGCTCGTCTTCAGGCATTATGAGAGGGTTTTTAATGGCGTGAGGCCCTTTTTAGAATTTTTGAACAAGTTGAAAGGAACAAAAATGTTACCAAAACTGTAGAGCAAGTTTTGATAGATCCAAAACGAGTTGACTAAAGGACAGCCATTCTGCTTCTTGTTCTTCTTTAATGGTTTCCACAGTTTGAGTTTTGGTCAACTTTTCGTTGTTTGGTCTTTTAGTATCACTCTCCACCTAACCTGCCATTTACATGCCGGATTAGCTGATAATAACCGAAACAATTTTCTCATGCAAACACAAAATTTGCATCAAGTAAATAATAGTTTAAAAAAGGCTCAATCACTCTTACCATCTTTGTGAAACATGATGAACTATCCTTGTTGAAGTATGCATACAAGATGGCACCTATTACCAAAACAAAATTTGGCAATTGCATAAAGTAAAAGTTAAGATCGTATGAGAAAGGCAAAAAGAAAATATAAAAAAAATTTATAACATTTATATTTTTGGTGAGTATGAGCCCGCTAGAGAAACCTCACAGGGCCCACCAATACCCTGCTAACGAGTGGGGCCAGGTAAAGCGCAACTTACGTTGGGCACGGGACCTTTATTTTATTATGATTAGGTATAGTTAGGTCACTAAATAAGCATCAAAGATACATAGTAGCATATAACATTCTTCCAGGTTCAAACAGACAACTGATGCAGGGGCGGACCCAAGCCCACCCCAAGGTGGGCGGGCGCACCCCCGGGGGAAAAAAAATTAGGGCTAAATTCCGTCGAAAATCCCGTCCGCACCCCTTGGAATTTTTGGCCCGCACCCCTTGGAATTTTCGACCGCACCCTTTGAAATTTTTCGTTCGCACCCCTTAGGTAAAAAGTGTTATCAATTTATATTTTAGATTTTTTTAGTAAACTGTTATTTAAAAAAAAATATATACTACCTAAATTATATAACTTTTAATACCTAACCAACTAAACCCAAATACCCATACCTTTACCCACTTATAATTCCTAACTAGCTAGCCCACTAAGTCTTAGCCCATTAACCAAACCCAACAATATTTCAAACTATAATAAAATAATTAAAGCCCAAAACATTTGGAAACTATCCCGCTCTCTCTCTCTCTCTCTCTTGCTTCCCTGCACTGCCAACGAACAACATCACCCAGCGACAACAGTCTAGTAGCCGGCGACCACCGTAATCAGCCACCATACCACCGTCGTTCGAAACCAAATAAAATAATTAAAGCCCAAAACCTTTGTGTGTTTTGACGTTGTTTATGGTTGTTTAGATGATTTTTAGGGTGATTATGTTGTTTATATATTTTTAGGGTGATTACAACTTACGTTATGATTTCTAGGGCTTGAATAGTTGAAAATTAAAATTGAAACATTATGTTATGGTGCGATGAACTTATGTTATACAGAGAAAGAATTGCTTAAGAAATTAGCTTTAGATGGTGTTTTGAATAGATTTCAAAAAATGAAAACCTGTAGGGCGTCGACGTTTTAATTATGTTTGTAACAAGGTTTGACATGTTTTTGATGATTATATAAATTTAGTTTGATGTTCGTTTGTTTTACATGACCCGACCCGATACGAACCGATTTTTTTACTTATATACCTAGGGGCCCAAAATTTTTTAAAATGTTCCGCACCCCCGTAGAAAAATTCCTGGGTCCGCCACTGAACTGATGCATTTAGATCTAAAAACAAATCCCCAATCGGTACCGTTATTTAACCGTGTCATTCTAACATCGTGCTCCGATGCGTCTCCTCCAACAGGCACTACCGTTTCCCGGTGCCACCGTTTCACATCCTTTATAATGCCTAAAGCACCGGCACACTCACACTAACACAATCATTTACCACATAATTTCTAGAATTCTTAAAAAATAGACAAAGTAAAAGAAGGACAATATCAACGATGGGTGTGAACCCTCCACCAACA